>OZ023156.1:6578449-6605854 GCA_963678695.2 Diplodus puntazzo | reverse complement strand
GTTGTGGAATGTCGGGTCGCTTGACCATTCAGGAAAGACAAAGAAGACTCAGAGGCATCAATGTCTTATGTTGAAGTAGGTTAAACAAACTTGCAAGGAGGAACACAAAAACAGCTATGCACAGTGCATTGTCAAGTTAATCCTGCAGATCCTTCTCTGGTGTCTCGTTATATGCTTCAAGCTCAGAAAAGGCTGGAGACATTCAGCCTGCTTACAGCAGAGAGGTCGAAGGCCATCCTACGAGTTTACATAAACAACAACTTTGGCTTGTCAGGGATCTGTTTTGTAGACACATCTACAGCAGCTTCAAACTGCTAAGTTTGCAAAGACCATGAGATATAAACTCATTGATCAGACGTCACTATGCCCTCATCCATACCTTACGGGATCTGACACTTATACCGGGTGAGTGTCCTGGGCCTTAAACCCAAATGATATTGGTATGTTCTACATGGAAGAAGGAATAAGCCCTCACAATATCCAAACCTAAAGCTTCATAGGAACTAATTCCAGATATTGACATATTTGAAAAAACAGTGAAAGCATTAAGTGTCCATATAAGGTGTTGTTATTGAAAGAAGACTTTATAAAAGCTTTTATTTAGAGTGATAAAACTTGCTGGAGAGAACACAAGCAGCTCAGGACGACAAATCACATTTGTTCAGGTTTTCATGTTTTATCTCTGTAGTCACGTTAGCTAGGTGGCTCCTTAAAGCACAACTGTCATTCCAGTTTAAAGGTGACCTGCGAAGTTTACGTGAAAACAAAGACAGTTCCTGTTTACACTCAGTCTTTGAGTCTTTGTTGTGAAAATTCAATTGATAGCACTCTGTGAGTCTTTTGCACAAACCCCTTCTAACAATGTGTTCCTCTGCAACTTTCATGAAAACTTACCAGTCAACTGCACACATTCATAGAACAGCATTTACACTAATGAATCAGCTAGACATAAAATTCACAATGCAAAAATATAAAAGTATCATTAAAGAAAGCATCAAACGTGTAAATGTAAAGACGATTTTTGAATACTCACCGACCCACAGCAGAAGCATCAGAGCATCAGCCAGCGCTGCCATTCACCTTCTAATGACTGCCTTTCTGTTCACCTGCCACAGGCTTATCAACACAACCCCATTGGCTGCAAAGCTCCACACGTTTATGCAAAGTTTGAACTTATCATCAATTTCCTCCCTTGCCCTCCATAAAGTGACAGCAGGAAAATGACACTGAAATGAAACTATACTCAAGGGAACGTAAGTTCACTAAGTCGAGTCACATGCTCTGCAAACTGTTTACTGTATTTTATTAAGAGGACTTTTAAAATATCTGCTGAAATGTTGATTCATAAATTCTTTGTATATTTGTATCAAGCCTTCTTATACTCTATATCATTATTATTTTATCATAATTATTCTAACGTACATTTTAATTTTTTTTCATTTTAGTTCTATTTTCATTCTGTTTTATTTACTTTAATTGGACAAAGCAGCTGTTAACATGACCCTGTCTCTCCCTTGGACCATTAAAGTGGCCTCTTTTTGATTAAAGTCCATAAAACTGCAACACAGGCAATCAAGTCAAATAAGATGGACACACGGATAATTTTCTTAACAGCATGTTCATTCCAATATACCATCTAACCTCTAATTCTGTCAGGTATATGCAAAAAAAGTCAATTTGAGATAAGACAACTTATTCAATTTTGCTGTGGACATAACTGTAGGTGTGGTGTGTTCTCCAACTCGTACACAAAAGTGTTGCTGCTCTTGAGGAGTCTTGTTTTTTATCTGCTGGCATAGAATGAAGGTCGGCTACTTGTGTTGCTGTTCACACTGCAGTGGACATGTTGGTGTGGTGATGTGTGTATCTTTTTGGGAAATGCAAAATGTTTGATCAATGCAGTTGTTCACGTTTGTGAAGCTGTTGGACAGTCACTATTTTTCTGAAGGCTGTTTGTTAGGACATACAAACATTAAAACAACATCAATATTATCTTTATTTAATAAAATGTTTATCCTGTCCATATTCCTACAATTATATACCAGTGCAAATCTATGCCTGATTTAGCCGTATCAATCAGCTGACTTTTGTCACAAATCACACATGAGGCAGATTTTCAGATTTCCGATTCCTTATTTCTTTATTCTCACTATTTTTAGTCATACTGGAGAGTTCCTCTCTAAATCTGATGATCACATCTCAATGATTACTGATGAGCTTGAAACAAATCAAAAAGAAGTGCATTGAGAAAAAAAGCTTATCACTAAAAAAAATCCTCCCACTCACACACAAAGCCATTAATGACCAGGCACAGGCGTATCTTAAAAGGTCATAGTAGCCTATCACCTCACTATTTGCTGACTAACCAATCCATTGTAAATGTATCAATTGCAAATTTGGAGTCGCTCAACGATTTTTATTAAAAGTGAAATACCCTTTAACTGAAAGGACATATCACAGCTAACCAAAGCTAAAGAATCCCTTTTTAGTAGTTGTTTTTATCCAATCCTTGTATTTACAGACATCCATAAATCCAACAAATTTAGGATCATTTTCAGCATTACGCGTAAAAGACATGACACCATAAATCGTGTTCCCGAACACCACTCCTCCGCCAGTGTCCCCCTGTAAGAGAGATGTATATATTGCTTTTTTGTTACAGACTTTTGCATGATTTATTGAAAAGCCTATAGACATTAAAAGGGTAAAAATTATTACTGTAATGAGTGTAGAAAAGACATAAAGATGGAAGCCACAACTACTCACAGGATATATATCCACTGTGGAAGTTTCACCACAGAACCAGTGGTTATAGGAATACAAATCATGAGTAGTCTCGAGCTTCGGACAGTCAGAAAGCTTGATGTCTGCACATTGGAGTTTATCGGATTCAGCACACTCTAGATTAAAACAAAGAGTTGTTTTTTTTTTATGAATAGTCTACTTATCTTCACTGCTACTATCTACTACTATGATCTGCACATTACAAATGAAATAAGATTAATCATACTTCTTTATATGTATATAACATCTATCCAGACATCTTAGAGAAATCAAATTAGAAAGCATATTTAAATGTTAAAATGTGTCACTGGGTTCGACCAGTTGAAAATGAAAGGAAAGTGGACTGGTAGCTTTATGTCTTATGTTTATACTGTAATTGAACAAAAACACAAGTTTAAGACAAAATAAAAATGTATTTCATATAATTAGTTGCCAATCATACATGCATAAATAATGACACTAGCTGTGATAGACATAAAATATGGAGGATTCATCTCACCTCTTTCGTTATCATCGCCTGTGGTTGTGACTACATAACCTGCAATCTTAACTGTATCACCTCTGAAATATAATTTCAAAAAGGCACTTTGACAAAAAATATTTGTTCTACAGGAATATTGCATTTTTTAATTTCAAAATGAGTTGAGCTGTCAGATGTATTAAAAGAGAAAGATCACAACTTACGGCTTGTGCTTTTGCTTCTTACAATCAGGAAGATCTACAGATGTAATTGTAGAAGGGACGTGTTCGGAAGGTAGCTTCAGAAGCATGATGTCATGGATTCTTTTTTTGTCATCCACATACACCACAGGCAGTTCTGTGATCATCACAGGGTTAGAGCCTACATCTACTTGCATACCCCTAAAAAATAAGTGAAGGTCAAACAGGAGCATCACTGAATTACTGAAGATACATTGCATCTTAAAATCAGCAATCATTAACAGAAGAAATTATATCTTTATTTTGGCAATGTTTTACTTTTATATCAAACCATTGCTGATTGCTGCTTCAGGGTTTTCAGATTGGATGTATTATTTATTTAAAGATTTTAAGTTAAGCTGTTTCTCTCTCACCACTCCCAGCAGTGAGCTGCAGTCAGAATCCAGTTGTTCTTGAGCAGAGAGCCACCACATAGTAGGGCACCATTTTCTCTAACAAGTTTCACATGGTACCCACGTTCATTATCCAGACAGTCACGACCTCCAAGGATCCTCTTCTGCAGTTCCTCGAGATCAAACATTGGAGTAAACGTCACCTTTTCTTTGTCATACATCACCTCGACTATAAAGGAGATGGAAGATAATGAAGCTCTGATAAACTATGGTGAAATACTGTCAGAGTTGTAGAGGAAGGAAATGTTTAAAAGCAAAAGAAAATAAATTGTGGATTCCTCTTATTTTGATTATTTGATCCACACCCATAAGCATAAAAATGTTATCTATATTGATTAAGGGGATGTAACATGAATGGGATGAAAGCCTATATTATCTACATATAAACATTATTACATTTCTCTTTGGCCACAGATGGAGAGCTGGAACATTCACAAGTGAAATATAAGCTAGTTTAACCTCAGCTGAACTTTGTAAAATGTGATCGGTGGCTCTGTTGTGTTTTCTGTCTATAATGTGGTATTTAAAGTGCTTTTGTCATTTAACAGTGTAACTGTCACTGCACCTTATATGTAAGTTTCTTCAGTCTTAAAATAATTCATTGGTTTATCATAACAAAGACTGTCAGACACCCTGAGTTTTATCTGCTGAGTTTGCCTATTGGTGTGATAGTACACTGTATTTTCATAAAAGAAACTCCAACACTTTACAGCTGCTCTTGTCTGTGGAGTGAGTGTATCCAAATGTGAATTTAAGTCTCAGTATCTCAGAGTAATGACACAAGGATCTTTGTGTTCACTGACATTTTATAATTGGTGGTCATCTAACAGCTCAGTATTTGTCTAGTGTAAACACTTTAATTGTCTTTACATACAGGCGCTCCCTTCAATACAATTATAGAACACCTTGTCTTAATCACAACTGATGAGTATTTCTGAATTTGTGAAAGTTGTTTTAGCATATAAAAATTTAGAGTTTGTATATAATGAAGAAAATGTGATTCTGAGTGCAACATTTGGCTGATGTATGATGGATGTGCTCCACTCGGAGTTTAGCAAAAGTAAACGCTTGTTAGCTATTGTACAAACCTGCAAGTCACGGGGAAAGATGAGATAGCTTTGTGTGTGTGTGTGTGTGTGGTTCTGGTGTCACTGAGGTATCCCTTGTTTATTAACAATAGCGTGACTACACTGATAAGAGGTTCCGTGGAACATTAGAATATCAGTTGTGAGTTGTTCCAACTGTTCAGTGTAACTCTTCATTTTGTACCTCATCATGTGACATTAACCTGCTGTATAAACTCAGATGTATACAAGTCTATAATGTTATTATCAACACAAGTGATGTGAGAATGATGAAACAGCTGCATTAAGCAGCGACTCCTGATCATTTTTAGTCCCTAAATATCAGGATAAAGACTACTGCTCACTGTCCACTTACCTTGCGGTTAAGTTTAACAACCACAATGTTTTGTTACTTAAATCTTCATCAGGTTATCTTTATTAGATAACATGATGAAGTTCTAAGTACCGAAAATTTGGTTATTAAACTTAAATTGCAAGTGAAGTGGACAGGGTGCGGGAGTCTCTTTCCTGATTTTGTCGGCCTTTGTCGAACTTAAAATGTGTAAAAATTGCTCTCTGTGGTCCTTAAGTATAAAACAAAAGTGCAGTAATGCATAATTTGGTGACGTGTGACAGCAACGTCTTACGTCTTTAACAGTGACAAGTAATGTAAGAGGTTGAGCTCTCTATGAACTGATGAGGGGAGCAACAAAGCCTGGTTCATGTCCTGTAGTCCATAACATCAATACTGTCATAAGTGCCAATGTGTGTGTGTGTGTGTGTGTGTATGATGGAGCTCTGTTATAAGACAGTTCACAAATCCATCTTAGACAAACTAAACGTCATTTGGACTCTTCTACAATTTTTATATATCCATTTTTAAATGTGTATCACTGGCTCTATTGTATATTCTGTCTTTAGTGTTGGGAGTATTTTCATGTTTAACTCTCCACTGAAGGTGAAGTTTGTATGAGTTCGGCTTCTAGCGAAGTAAAATATTTTCTTGGCTTATCAAAACAAAGGAGCTCACATACTTTGAGCTGTTATCTCCTGAATTTGCCTCATGGTGCGATAGACGCGTCACATTCTAATTAACGAAGCGTCAGCGCTCTACGGCTACATTTGTCAGTGCAGTGAATGTATCCAAATGTGAATTTAAATCTCACTATCTCAGCGCTATTATACACAAGGACCTTTGTGTTCACTAACTGGGATGCTGTGGAAAACAAAGATGGAAGAGAATGTGTTAATTTACTAATTCTTTTGACACACTCAATTGAAAACATTACAGAAACTGAGTGCTAAGTTAGTAATGTTCAGGAAAAAACCACGACACGCCCTCTCACTGATTCAATCACCTGTGCAGACCTGTGAGGTGTGTCTGAGCTCTTTCTCTGCTGTTGCTGGCGGTTACACAGCAGCTCAGCAGTTGACATCACTGCCTCTCAGCAAGAGAGCCCTGGAATTGAACCCTGGACATCCCAAGTTTTTTTGCCCAGAGGTAGCAGTGTGGGTTACACCTGGTGCTCCAGTTTCTTCCTATCAGGCTTAATACTTCTTTCTCAGTCATTCTAAGTGCTGTATCGTAGGCAACTGGACGTGTTTCAGTTTCTTGAAGACATTTCACCTCTAATCCAGGTGGCTTCTTCAGTTCTAAGGGGAGCTGCAGGCTTTTAAACTCTGTGTGAGTGTTACGACCCGGCTCGTTTTGGAAAGCCATAACATATAATTGAGACAAGAAATGAGGTGGAATATGACAACTGGACTGGCTCAGGGTAAAGTCAGAGTTTAATTAAATAAAGAGAGTGCACTTGCACAAGGAAATATAACAAAAGGAGGCTGTACAGGAGCTGACAAATAACTAATACAAAAAATGAGTTGAATAAATGACAGCTATTTAGCCCTTGGCAAAAAAGAAACTCACACTAAAGAACAAAAGGAGGTCAGCACCTGTAAGCTTACAAAAATACGAAGGACAAAAACAAACAAACAACCAAACAGTTATTCAGCAAAAAAAAGTCTCAAACAAAAGAGTCCAACTATGGTACTCTGTATTTAAACTAAATATTTTTACAATGATTCTCAAATCACTGACTGAAGCCACTCAGACAGGCAACAGTCAGGCACCTATGAACCCTTTTTAAGTTCCTTTTAGACATTGATGTGCAACAAATAGCGAGGCGACTGATCACTGGTTCACAGCCACGAGGAACTGTGGCCACACAAGCCATTTATAATGCAGCTGGTGTTGATTGAAGACTCCTAATTGGTAGGTTTGGTCGGATCTCAGCCACACCAATCACAGACGCCAGTGAACAGGAAACAGGAAGTAGAACGGCCTCAGCTCTGGAAGGACCAATCCTCAACAGGGAATCACACAGCAGTACTTGCATCCCCGGCGGAAACACTCGTGGAAGACAATGATTACACAATAAACGACAGCCAGCGGCGGCCGTAACAGTGAGAGTGAGAGTGTCCTTACAGAGTCGTTAGGGGACACTCGTGAGTCTGCTTTCATGTGGGTCATTGAACTAGGTGAGCTCAGGTGTAATTGGTTCTTAAGCTGTCTGAGAAGGGAACTCAGGACTGCACCGGAGTCCAGACGGATAATGATGTAAATCAACCCATCATGCCAATATTTACATCACATCTTGTCATTGTAGCAGCCAGCTAATGTTTATGGGATGTTCTTTGTGCCATGGATGATGGAGGTGGACTAACAGAGAGGAGGTGGGTATCTCAGCTGACAATGCAGTGAGTCTCGTAACAATGTAATTTTTTACAAATCTTTGATCAAGGATAGCATACATGAGGATAAGTTTGTGGATAATCTACACACAGACTTTGCCACCAGGGGACACTCACAGAGGAGTTGATCACTACAGAGTCACCAGTGCCACTCTGTATAGCTACATCTCAATACATCTAAACAAATTCAGAAAGTGAAACTTTAATATATTCTAGATTCATTTCACATAAAATGACTGGTTTGCTGACCATGGTAACTGGCCTGACCTGAACCTCATAGAGAATCTATAAAGTATTGTCGAGATGAAGATAACAGACACCAGACCCAACAATACAGATGAGCTGAAGGCCGCTATCAAAGCAACCTGGGCTTCAATCACACCTCATCAGTGCCACAGGCTGATCGCCTCCATGCAGTAATTCATGCAAAAGGAGCTTAGGTAATATTGTAATATTCTGACTTACTGGATTTTTGATCTTCATAAGATGTAAGGTGTAATCATCAAAATTGAAATAAAAAAAGGCTTGAAATATTTCACTTCACATGTAATAAATATAGAATATATGAAAGTTTTACTTTTTTAATGAATTTATAGGAAGAAAATGAACTTTTACATGATGTTCTAATTTGTTTTAGATGCACCTGTAAAGAGGAATATAAATACTTAAAAAAATACCATGTTCAACATAATGAATAGTGTTTGATATTGTTGTAACTAAAATGAATTAGTCAGATAACATAAGGCTTGAGGAATGTTCTTCAGTCATATATATTTGAAATAAGCAACACACACACAAAACAATCTTAGAAGTGTTGCCATGTGTTGCAGCAGTTAAATATGTATAAAACAGTACTTTACCAATTATAAAGTCTAGTTTGATGCTGTGTTTCAGACAAAGCTGAAATAAAAACGTTGTGCTCCACACCACTTACAGGCTCATACTGCATACCTGTTCATTAAGATCACCTGTGTCAACATAAAACCTGTACTACACCCTAGTGGTCAGTATGACTAAGGCCAAGGTCAAACTGAAAGGTATGACAAGGCTGATGGGGCCTTCTGTTATCTGTGCCAGCTGTAGTTCCTGAACACAAACTGTAAAAACAGTGCACTCTGAACATAAAGGCAGAGATTACTGTTTATTGTTAGTAAGTTTAGTAATTAGAGGCTATCAGAGATTTAAACTTTAGCAGATGTAGTCAGAGAAAACAGAAGTTTAATAAAGACAACATATTGATCCCATTCGGTTTGCAGGCATAAGCTCTTTTCATGTATCCTATCCCATGATAGCTAACATTTATTCTGACAATGGGTCGTCCAAACAGCTTAAACAAACCATATTTAACTCAGAGGTTACATCCCTGTGTGTGTGTGTGCGTGTGTGTGTGTGTGTGTGTGTGTGTGTGTGTGTGTGTTTGTGTGTGTGTGTGTGTGTGGACAGAGAGGTGTGGAGGTGGAGGCTGTCTATAGAAGGAGCAGTGTTACGTGACATTTTTCAAGTCTGTGTATTTTGTCTTCAGCGCTCAGAGTATGTTCATGTAAGACAGCCTGACTGTCCACTGAGGCTTTTATAAGTTTATGTCAGTTAATTAGTAAAATGTTTCCTCTCATCGTATCGAAAAACAAAGGAGCTCAGGTGAGGTACTAACAGTTCTTAAATTCACAAGCTGAATTTTTATTGGCCCGATTGTACATTGTATTTTGATAAACACTGCGCCCCTCTTGTCCGTGCAGTGAATGTATCCAAATGTCAATTTAAATCTCACTATCTCTGTGCAATTACACACGCTTTCTGTTATTTCAGTCTAACTGTGCCCTGTTGCTCATTTGTACTTTGTTCTAATGAAATACTGGATAATTCAACTTTCTACATGCCATTCACATGCCTCCTCTCTGTGTGTGTGTGTGTGTGTGTGTGTGTGTGTGTGTGTGTGTGTGTGTGTGTGTGTGTGTGTGTGTGTGTGTGTGTGTGTGTGTGTGTGCATGGTCTGAAGTAATCAACACACCTTTTTATGCTTTTTCTCCTTCATAAACATCAGCTTATGTGTTGGGACAAGGTGCTGCATGTTTTTTGTGCATCACATTATTGAGGGCACAGTTACACAAACGCAAAATGACCAGTGGAAATGATTCAGCTCCTGATCACTTTTTTCCATGTGAAAATTTTTGCTTCTGGTGGTGATGTGTTCTTGTTAAGTGCATTCCTCACCTCATGTTTTTTTTAAACAATACTTGTTGTGGCTCACAGTGCCAACCTTTGTTTTATCACCAATGTTTCCTTTTTAGTTCAAATTTTGGTTTCAAATCACAATTTTAACGTCTTTGTGCAAAATGCCAAACACTTCTCTACTGTAATTTATTTTATCCTTAATCTAACACACGTTAATCAGCTAATCTTTCATTTGTCTGTCATCACAGCAGGGATAGATCTGTTAAGCTTTGTTAAAGTTTGTGCCAATTGTTTTGGCTGGACCTAGGAGTACTGCTTTGAATCTGTCACAGGTGTCCTAAGACAGTGATTTGAAATCTGTCATTGATCAATCTCCGAACACTGAAAACAGATTAAAAACAAGTGCAGTGACACTCTAAGAGGCTTATTTGTTATCTCATGGTAAGCTCATGCTCAGAATGCTAATGTCCTTCAACTCCATTTCATAAATATTCAGGCCGATCTCAAGGAAATAGCAGAGCGGGAGTTCACTTTGCTTTAATGCAATATGAATACCGAATCATAGTCATACTATACTTCAATTCTTAAATCAGGATAGTCTCCAAATAAATAAGTGAGCTTGCATTATGCAAAGAAAGTACACCTGTGATTGAGATAAAGAAATATCCCAGTTGAACGTTTCTGCCTGCCTCAGGAAAACAACAGCCTCCACCTCACCGCTGGACTTTAAACAGGAAATCATCTTTAATCAGTATTAACAGTCATGATGCTCTTGTGTGGACTTCTATGGTTTTATATTTGTTTTAAATCGACCACACTTTGGGCCACAGGATTTTTAACTTGGGTAAAGATATTTTTGGATTGTGGCATAATTGCAAACATATCTTCATGATCCATGGAATATGAAAACCTTTTAATGTAACTGTTTGATCCTTCCCAGAACACATCTCACTAGGAGGGATGAACTTTGACTGTAATATATTTTAACTAGCACCCCATTTTTTTAAAGAAGAGTGATAACTGTGTACCATTGTGCTTTGCTATACTATGTAATTGTTTTTACAAATCGTAATTTATAAAAAGTGTAGAAGTATGTGTTTAAGTCATAACAGCAGAATAACAACAATAATCTAGAAACATTTCTGACAGAATCACATTTATTGTTTGTCTTCAGTGGTTTAACAAATGTCAGTTGAACATTTAATGTAAAACAACTAATTGCAAATGCATTAATTTCAAATTCAGAGAAACTCAACAGTTTTCTTTTTAACTGTGAAATGAGTGTTAAATTATATTGTTCATTTTTGATTTATTCTCTCCTTGATCCAATCTATGTATGTACAGACTCTGATGAATCGAGCTTCTGGATTACATTTGATAAATTCCTCATCATTGGAGCTTTGGACCCCATAAATCTTGCCTTTGTGCTCCACTCCTCCACCAAAGTCCCCCTGTGAGAGAGATGCATTGTTTTGTTTCAGAGTATTGCATAATTCAGTGAAATATTTATTTACTGTGTATGAAAGGGGTTAAACTTGCAATGACTGTAGAAAAGATAAAGGGTTAGAACACATCCCTACTTACACCACACCTTCCCGGTCCAAGAGCAATGGCACAGAATGTGAAATCATTAACAGCCTGACAGTCGGAAACATCCATGCGTGCACATTGGAGAGGTCCTGATGCTGTAAGAAACAGAAAAGGTGTTTTACTAAACTTACATTGTTCAAAGAAAAACATCCTACAAACCAAAAAAACAAAACACAGTATTACCTTACCACTGGAACTAGAATATTTATACTTATACTTATACTTATACTTATTCATTTATTCTAACCCTTTAATTATTTTAAAAAACGTGATTTTTCTCACGATTCATGAAGGCTGCAGTTCTAGATTGATGACCTGCAACGTGAACTGGAACACCCCTGAAAAACAATAAAACGATAAAAGAGAAAAAGAACAAACTCCTTCAGCACAAATGACTTTGCATTTGAAAAGGATTCCACAGGAAATTTCTCATTTGAAATCAGCAAAGTTGAGCTTTCAGAAAGCTCTAGAAAGTTCAAACATGTAAACTACTCTACTGTGCTTGCATGCTTAGTCTTTAGATTCTTTCTCATGCCATCCTTTCATTCACTCCTCTCTTTCATAATGCTGCTCACATCAGATGGACACTATATCCAATAGAAGAGTGACACAACTTAAGTGTTACTCTACCATCTTGCTGCCGTATCTGAAAATCAATTATCTCCTGCCGTTAGGTCATCTCACTGCCTGTCTCAGAAGAGTCATCAGTCACCACCACCAGTGTCTGGACCCCACCTGGGGATTTCCTCTTGATGCTGCTCAGGGCGGACACCCTTAGTGACAAAATATCCCTGTAGTCCAAGTGCCAAAGACTTTCTGACTGGACTGATCACTATCACATATCATCTGCTGTAATAAACACATTTCTTTACTTCATCCACTTCTCTCTCCTGATTCAACTCACATTGTGAGGGGATCCGTAGATGTACAGTCAGGAAGTTCTGCATGTGGAACCGCAGTGTGGTGGCGAAGCCTCAACAGCATGATATCATGGCCTTGCATAACAGGATCCTCTTCAATTACCACTGGTGTTTGTCCTTGACCTACAACTACTTTCATTTGTCTAAATATAAGAAGAGGTCAAACAAGAGCATCATTGCATTATTGTACATACATCATAATTTAACATCATCTATAACTGAATTTACATTAAAAATTACAGCTTCATTTTGGGAATTCTACTTGAAATCATTACTAAGTGCCGCTTCAAGACTTTCAGCTTCAATTTATGAGAAAAATCTTAGATAGATAGATTTGAAGTAAAACTTTCACTTTCTCACCCCACCCTGCAGTGAGCGGCAGTCAGAATCCATCCGTTACTGAGCAGAGAGCCACCACATATGAAGTTATCATTACCATCAAGTATTTTCACATAGTACTGATGCTCATTTTGTTTACAGTCATGACCTTCAATGAGCCCCCTTGCGCTCGCTGTGACACCTGAAAGAGAAAAGTCCTCCACCAGGTTACTGTGAGTTAGAGCAGTAGCCTTTGTAGAAAACAACTTGTTCGATCTTTAGACAGTTAATGATATACATGGTGAAATGTTCAAAAGTTGTTTAAGTGTTTCTATTAAAGCCCAGCTGCCACCTTACAGTACATGTCACAATAATTAACTAGAAACACTGTAATAAAAAGGCCTTTTGCCATTTTTGCAGAGTAATTTCAAGTTCACAAAATGGAATTAAAGTAATTCCAGTGAGACATTAAAAAAACTACATATTCACTATACAAAGATGTAGAGGACAGCAACAGATATAGAACAGTGCTCAACTGTTTCTTCTACATTTAGCCACAACTAACTATTGACATCACACCTTATGTTCTCTGTTGTAATGCACCTGGGAAACAATATTCTATGATCTGTCCCTGACAATCTTCTGCAGATATGCCAGACATCCAGTATTCACTGTGTCCAAGAGGGACATGTGAACATGTGTGACTGGTGGTCATGAACTTTACACCTCAACGAGGAAGATGATTCCTCTGGTGGGTCGAGGAATGGAAGGCAAAGTTACATGAAGTGACACCTTCTTTGGATGGACTGTAACTGGAAGAGAACAGTGAGAATCCACATTCTCCCAAACATACTTGACCCAAAGTGTGAGTGTGAATTGTTCTCCATCTGTATGTGGATCTTCCACTGAATACTGTTATTACCTGTTAAGATCCATTCAGAAAAAAACACTTCAATATCCTCACTAAGTGTCTGAACCTGCATAACTTCTTTTCTTAGTTTCCACTTCCTCCCTGCTGAAACAAGAGGTGCTGGGAACTTCTTTATTCATTTCCCTACACTGAAGCAGTGTGAGACTTCACAGGTAATTACAGAACATACAGTAGTTAAAGTAAGTAACAGACCTGTGAAGCATAGCGGTCTACTCACCGACACACAGCAACAGGAGAAGACTTGTCAAGCCACCCATCTCTGACTCTGACTCTGACTCTGACTGCCCTCCTGGTGCAACACTGGAGCCTTTTTAAACAAGTCCACACTGACCTGTTGGCCTTCCAGCCACCAATCACCTCATGAAGGTTTATCAAATTCACCTCATTGGCTACAGAGTTCTCTGCTGATGCAAATTTCTGATCACTTATCAAATCTTCCTATCGCCTACTTGTCTCGAATAAAGTGACAAAAAACTGTTACAGAAAAAAACCTTAGCTGCATTTTATCAACAGGAGCAAAAACACAATGTTTAAGTTTATGGGGAAAGGAAAAGTTGAACTAAGTTAAAGCAATTAAGTGAATTGACCTGTACTAAATGTTAAATGTTAAATGTTAGTGTCATCCTCCAAAACCAGTGTTTCTTTTAACTTCCTGCACCACATGAACATGGAAGCTGCCAGAAATGCTGCATCTCAACGGTTCATTCATGGTGCTGAAGCACTGAACCTTTATACTTCATGGCCTGTTCGAGTAGGGTTCTTGTCCACTCAGAGTAATCTCGGACAATCTAGGGTGACACACTTGTATGATTTAGAGATCCTTTCTTATCTTTTACAGAGAAAAAAAGATCACATATTGTCTTTACCAGTGGCTGAATCAGGTTGTCTGAGGGGCAGATTCGTAAAAAAAGGAAAAGGGAATCAGTGTGCAGAAAGTTTTAATTTATGAGGATGAATGGGTGTTGGCTTCATGAATTGATAAGACTGGCCTTCTCATCTTATTCGTTCTTTTTTTTTTCTGAACAACTGATCTCCCATACAGACATATAAACACCTGGCAAATTATCAATCACAAAGTGAAAAAACAAATGTGTTTCTGAATACTTCATCTTCAAGTAAATCTTCATCTTCGACACAGTCCTGTGAGTTAAGTTATTATAGTAATATTTATTGTTGTTTTACTCGTTTGAGTAACTGTATCTTTAGTGTTAATGAATAAAATGATTTGCCGTCTACAATCCTTCACAACATGAAGGCCAACAGAGATTTTTCAGATGTAGTGCTGATGCTGGCCTACGTTCTAAGATACTGTGATGTCCTCCTCACAACATAACTGAATTCACCATTAAATATTCACCTGAGCAGTGCATGATGTTGTATACGGAATCATTGCAGTTCCTCGAGATCAAACATTGGAGTAAACGTCATCTTTTATGTGTCATACATCACCTCGACTACAAAGGTGGTGAAACACTGTCAGAGTTACAGAGGGAGGAAATGTTTAAAAGCAAAATGAAATAAATTGTGGATTCCTCTTTATTTGATAACATTATTTTCTATATTGATTAGGGGATGTAGCATGGATGGGATCATAGCCTATATTATCTACATATTAACATTATTACATTTATCTTTGGCCACAGATGGAGAGCTGTAACATTCACAAGTGAAATTTTGGCTAATTTAACCTCAGCTGAACTTTGTTAAATGTGATTGGTGGCTCTGTCGTATTTCTGTCTTTAATGTAGTATTTAATAAGTACTTTCATTTAACTGTCCTCAGTTACTTACAGCTGTAAATTAATTCATTGGCTTATCATAACAACGAGTGTCTGACACCCTGAGTTTTATCTGCTGAATTTACCTACTGGTGTGATAGTACACTGTATTCTCATAAAGGAACTCCGGTACTTTACAGCTGCTCTTGTCTGTAGAGTGAATATATCCAAATGTGACTTTAGGTCTCATTATCTCAGAGTAATGACACAAGGATCTTTGTGTTCACTGACATTTTATAATTGGTGGTCATCTAACAGCTCAGCATTTGTGTGCAAATGCTTTGATTGTCTTTACATACAGGCTCCCTTCACCAAAATAATAGAACAACTTGTCACCGCTGATGAGCATTTCTGCATTTGTAAAGTTGTTTTAGCATATAGAAATGTAGAGTTTGTATGTAATGGAGAAAATTTGGTTTTGAGCACACAATTTGCCTGAGTAAAATAAAAAGTAAATGCTCGTTATTATTGTACAAACCTGCAAGTCAGGGGGGTGAGGGGAAAGATGCCAAAGCTTTGTGTGTGTGTGTGTGTGTGTGTGTGTGTGTGTGTGTGTGTGTGTGTGTGTGTGTGTGTGTGTGTGTGTGTGTGTGTGTGTGTGTGTGTGTGTGTATGTGTGTGTGGTACTGGTGTCACTGAGGTATCCCTTGTCTACTCACCAGAACTATGACCGCACTGATAAGAGGCTCGGAGGAAAATTAGCATATCGGTTGTGAGCAGGAGTTGTTCCAGCTGTTCAGTGTAACTCTTCATTTTTTTACCTCATCATGTGACATTAAGCTGCTTTATAAACTCAGATACATACAAGCCTGTAACATTATTATCAACACAAGTGATGTGAGAATGATGAAACAGTTGTTTTAGCAGCGACTCCTGATCATATTTTATCCATAAATATCAGGATAAAGACTACTGCTCACTGTCCACTTAATTTCAATGAAGTTTAACAAACACGTTTTCATCAGCTTATCTTTAACTTGATGAAGTTCTAAGTACAAAAAATGTAGTCATTTAACCTAATTGCAAGGGAAGTGGATAGTGTGCGGGAGTCTCTTTCCTGATTTTGTCGGCCTTCTGTCTCCTACGCACCCTTTGATCTTAAGATGTGTAAAAGCTGCTCTCTGTGGTTCTTGAATATAAAAAAAAGGGCAGTAATGCATCATTTAGTGATGTGAGACAGCAACGTCTTACTTCTTTTACAGTGACAAGTAATTTAACTGAGCTTTCTATGAACTGATGAGGGGAGAGACAAATCCTGGTTCATGTCCTGTAGTCCATAACATCAATAGTGTCATAAGTGACAGAGTGTGTGTGTGTGTGTGTGTGTGTGTGTGTGTGTGTGTGTGTGTGTGTGTGTGTGTGTGTGTGTGTGTGTGTGTGTGTGATGGAGCTCTGTAATACGACAGTTCACAAGTCCAATTTAGGCAAAAAGGAACGTCATTTGGACTCTTCTATTTTATTTAGCCATTTTTAAATATGAAGTCACTGGCTCTATTGTATTTTCTGTCTTTAGTGAGTATTTTCATGTTTAATACTCCACTGAAGGTAAAGTTTGGATCAGTTCGGCTTCTAGCGTGGTCAAATATTTTCTTGGCTTATCAAAACAAAGGAACTCACACACTTTGAGCTGTTATGTCCTGAATTTGCCTCATGGTGCGATAGATACATCACATTTTAATGAACAAAGTGTCAGCACTCTACGGCTGCACTTGTCAGTGCAGTGAATGTATCCAAATGTGAATTTAAATCTCACTATCTCAGTGAAATTACACACAAAGACCTGTGTGTTCACCAACTGGGATGCTGTGGAAAACAAAGATGGAACAGAATGTGTTAATTTGATAATTCTTTTTGACACACTCAATTGAAAACATTACAGAAACTATATATTTTATTCATTCATTTATCTATTTTTACCCAATCAACTTCACTGTTTTTACTAAAATAATACGGACATGGTTGACAAAGGACTGGAAAAGCTGTGGAGTGCTGAGTTATTAATGTTCAGGAACAAACCACGACACGCCCTCTCACTGATTCAATCACCTGTGCAGACCTGTGAGGTGTGTCTGAGCCCTTTGTCTGCTGTTGCTGGTGGTTACACAGCAGCTCAGCAGTCGGCATCATTGCCTCTTGGCAAGAGGGACCTGGAATTGAACCCTGGACATCCCAGGTCTTTTTTGCCCAGAGGTAGCAGTGTGGGTTACACCTGGTGCTCCAGTTTCTTCCTATCAGGCTTAATACTTCTGTCTCAGTAGTTCTTAGTGCCGTATCGTAGGCAACTGGACGTGTTTCATTCAAGAGGCTTCTTCAGCTCTAACTCACTGGAGGGGAGCTGCAGGCTTTCAAACTCTGTGTGAGAGCGAGAGTGTCCTCACAGAGTCGTTAAGGGACACTTGTGAGTCAATGAACCAATCGGCTTTCATGTGGGTCATTGAACTAGGTGAGCTCAGGTGTGAGTGGTTCTTAAGCTGTCTGGGAAGGGAACTACATCGGAGTCCAGACGGATAATGATGTAAATCAACCCATCATGCCGATCAGCTGTTGTCGGTGCAAAATCTTTGCAAGTGTCCAATATTTACATCACATCTTGTCATTGCAGCAGCCAGCTAATGTATGGGGTGTTCATTGTGCCATGGATGATGGAGGTAGACTAACAGAGAGGGTAACTTTGGGTATCTCAGCTGTCAATGCAGTGAGGGTAAGTGTGTGGATAATCTGCACACAGACTTTACACAGAAGAGTTGATCACTACAGAGTCGCCAGTGGCATCCTGTACAGCTGCATCTCAATACATCTGAACACATTCAAAAAGTGAAACTTTTATATAGTCTACATTCATTTCACATAAAATTACTGGTTTGCTGACCATGGTAACTGGCCTGACCTGAACCTCATAGAGAATCTATAAAGTATTGTCAAGATGAAGATGACAGACACATGACCCAACAATACAGATGAGCTGGGCTTCAATAACACCTCATCAGTGCCACAGGCCTCTATGCAACGCCACCTCGATGCAGTAATTCATGCAAAAGGAGCTTATGTAATGTAATATTTTGAATTACTGGAATTTTGACCTTCATTAGCTGTAAGCTGTAATCATCAAAATTGAAACTTTTTTGATTGAACTTTTCCATGTTTTTCTAATTTTTTTAGATGCACCTGTAAGGAGGAATAGGAAGACTTTAAAAAAAAAAATACCCCACTCGTAACCTGTTCAACAGGCACGTAGGCACACCCTAAAGGGTGCTTGAGCCCCTGCCCTTTATGCCTTGTATATAAAAGTGCCCTTTGTGTGTGTGTTTTTTAACGAATAAATAAATTCCTGTTGTGCAAAGGGATGTCAAAAAAATGGCGGTATAAAAATGCCATGGTTATCTAACGTATTTACTTGTAATACCCTGTTGTGAGTGTGCTGTGCCTATAAAGTCGCTTCTCTGTCCGCTGCAGCTCTGCTCTGTCTCTCACAGAGGAGGGAGAGAGAGAAAGAGAGAGAGAGAGCGCTCCACCATGCACGTAGATGAGATGTGACAGTGGAGGACTCGAACCTTTGTGAGTTATAAATCCATTAAGATAACTTTCTTGTGGGGGCTAACAAGTCGCCTTCCACTTATTCAACGTGCTTAAATATGAGTCATATTTCAGAAAAGCGCCCATTTGTGCTTGTTAAACTAACTCCTTGTTAATGAGAGTCAAGAATGATCTGACAGCTGTCTGTGTTGGCTGTTTATCTGCCCACAAATGTAAACATTGCTGTTCTTACTAACAGTCACAGTAGTCATTTCTTGGTTTTGTCACATTTTTAGATGCGTAGCCTGTATTTCTGGTTTGTATTTGCCCTCCAGTAAATAGCCCAATAATAAACCAGTGTTTCATTGCTTTTTTAAAAATTGCAGCTGAATTGCGTGTCTTCCAAACCTCAGTATTATCATGATGTGAATAAACTCATGTTGACAATAATTTGTTGACACAAATGAAATGGCAGTTGCAAATCACTCACAGCTACACAGGCTACACAGCTAAGAAGTTAGCTTTCTTTAAGTACTTAGTTTATTAATTTTACATTAATTAATCTACGTATTGCGTTATTATGGCCTGAAAAAAAAACGTACTTACTGCCCTTTTCTGACTTTGAGCCCCTGCCCCTCTATAATCTTGTGCACGTCCCTGTGTGTAACCTTATCAACTTCTGTGTGTCTACAGCCAACACTGTGAGGAGGATGACAGATATGTGACAGCTTCTTGTTGCCCTTTTGTTCAGGTTTTAAGGTATTTTTTCTAACCGCAATAAATAATATTACAATTATCTTGCATATAAGTGAAGAGGATTTTTATTATTTATTAAAGAGGATATTCTAAAATAAGTTTTCCAATCAGGAGGTGGAATATAATCAACCTTTGATAAACAATAGCAATCTGTAGTTAAAAACTATTTGAATTCCTATTTACTGTTACTGAGGAAGTCAATTTAGATTAAAGGTGAATTAACTCTCTCTCTCTCTCTCTCTCTGTGTGTGTGTGTGTGTGTGTGTGTGTGTGTGTGTGTGTGTAGAGAGAGAGAGAGAGAGGTGCGGAGGTGGAGGCTGTCCATAGAAGGAGCAGTGGAACGTGACATTTGTCTGTGTGTTTTTTATCGACAGTGCCCAGAGTATTTTCATATTTAACTGTCTAACCGTCTAACTGAAGACTTCTGATAAGTTTATTCCAGTTACTTAGTAAAATGTTTTCTCCCACCGTTGGGTTATCCAAACAGAGGAGCTCAGGGGAGACTGGTAATAAATTCACACACGCTGAGTTTTTATCGGCCAGATTGTACATCATATTTTAATAAACGAACTTGGCAGAATACGGCCTCTCTTGTCGGTGTAGTGAATATATCCAAATGTCAATTTAAATCTCACTATCTCAGTGCAATTACACAAATGGACTGTTGCACAAATTTGAAATATGTGAATGTGAAATACTGGATACGTTAACTCTCTGCATGCCTCAAACAATACATGAAACAATCTGAGGAGGAAAGATATGTCTTGAACTGCTCACATCTTGATGGGGGTTGCACACAGTTATAGAGTATTTCCATGTTATGTTACTTTGTAATTCTACCCCACTACATGTAATCTGACTGCTTCAGTAAATTACCATTTACTTTTCAGAGTCGTACTATATAGATAATATAAATTAACGTTAATCAACCAATAAGTAATGATGGCACTTACAGATGTTTACAGATTAATGCATCAATAATTAAAAATCAATGATAGAATGTTCTGATATTGGCCAAAAGTACTTTTACTTTTGGTAAGTATGTTTGAATGCTATTTCATAAGCCTAAGTATAGTTTTGATTGCAATACTTGTAAGACAGTAATTATTATTTGTTTTTATTATTATTTTTATTCATGTTAAAGATCAGAGTACTTTAACCATTACTTCTTGTAAGTGCACAGCAGGTTGACCAGAGGAATGCAACGGAAAACAAGAAAATATAGGAAAAGGTCAAAATTAAAGGAGGGAGAATAGAAAGTATAGAGAGGGATAAGTTCGGAAGATGGGGGACAGGAAAAGAGTCATGGACAGAGAAGAGGTGAGAAAGGAAGTGAGTTACAGGAGGAGATGACATAAGAAATATGAAGATAAAAGAGAAGACATGATGAGATTGGAGAAGAGAGAGGGATGAAAAAAGAGAGTAGAGCATAGAAGTGATACCCAAACACACTCAGGTTCACTCACACACAGGGTGTGTTTTCTGTGTGTCTCACCCTACATATGCACAGTTTCATTGTTTTATTCAATTGAGTGGAGATGAAAAGGACATGAAAAAAATATCTAATAGCTTGGTGAAAACCATGTGAATTCTTAATTCAAAACTAAGAACTTGGCAGCAAAAGGCTAAACTCATGAGGGAAAGTGATGCAGCTTGGTTCATAAGAAACTAGATAACGTGTGTGTGTGTGTGTGTGTGTGTGTGTGTGGGTGTGTGTGTGGGTGGGTGCGTGCATGTGTGTGCGTACATGCCTGTGTGTGTGTGTGTGTGGGTGTTGGTGTGGGTGGGTGCGTGCATGTGTGTGCGTACATGCCTGTGTGTGTGTGTGTGTGTGTTGTGTGTGTGTGTGTGTGTGTGTGTGTGCATGGGGTTTGAGGGTGGAGCCTGTACTCACAGCTCAGACTTCAACATCAGTTCATGAGCGAAGATTAGGTGAAAATAAATGGTAAGTTTTTCTTCCTGTTTTAAAATGTAATCATATGTTCAACTTTCAGGCTGACCACTCAATATTAAACTTAAGTGTTTCTCATAAGTTTATTTCAGTCACTTCGGGATTTTTTCCTCTTGCTGTTGACTTATCTAAACAGAGAAGTTCAGGTGTGACAATAATAGTTTATAAGTTGACACACTTTGACTTTTTACTGGACTGATTGTGCATTTTAACCAGTAACAACCTTCATTGTGCTCTCAAATGGACTTTAATCGTTATCTACTATCTTGGGAAAAAGGATTTTTTAACTTGAGGAAAGCAGGATCTTTTTTGTCCTCTATGTCTCTGCCTTCTAGTATCGCATTAAGTAACTGATAAACTATTAGATATTTGTGATGCTTTGGAAAATTATTTTGCTGCTGCTGGAAATCAATTTGACATGGTGTACTCAGGTTCTGCTTTTAACAGTCAGCTGCTGCCTCATGAGCCGGGCCGTAGCCACCATTAAGGACACTGAGGTCATGTCCTTGGTATTTTTTTTACATAAGTTTTGTTTCATTAAAACTTAAATTAAAGATGCAACATAGTGGTAAGAGGCTGCATCAATCCAAGTTATCATTTGCATGGATTAAAGTTCTCCGTCGCTACGACAGATTTCCGTCATTCAAACTTCACAGAGGCGACTTATGAGATCAATGTAGGTCGGAGGAGAACCTGTGGCTCATTTTTATTGACAGATTGTCACACACTACAGCCAATGGTATCATTAACAGCGTGTGCTGCCTGACCAATGACAGTGTAGTGACCCAAAAAGGGCGGGATCTAAAGATGGGGTGGCGCTAAAGTTTAGGACTCCTCGCGCTGCTACGTTATCAATTAGTTTCTGAGTTCAGTCAACACGTGAGAACTCGTCTGACACGGAGAGTCTCCTGTTGAGTGCTACATGTGTGAAATAACAACTATAGTCTGGACTTTGTCTGCAGTGTATCTGTGTAAACGGCTTCATTCAGCATCTCTCCCTCCCCTCTGGCACCATGAGTTACCATGGTTACAGGAACGCCCTGAAACTTTATAATGATGATCAATAAGACGTTTTTGGTTAGTTTGACTGTACAAAATCATGAATGTAGCCTGATTGTAGCTCAATGCTAAAATCTTGTTTTATAACATACAGAACAAATGTAAAGCCTCAGAGCTTCTTTGATTATTAACAGTATGTTAGTGATGACAGAAAGGTGATAACTTGTCATCAGACTGACAAGAATGCAAAAGTTGCTGTTTGTATGATGTATTTTTCAGTTAAACGATGAGAGGCTCACTTTAAACAATATTATTAATAACAATAATAGTCAATGATAATGATGATGAGAGGAAGAAGTAGAAAAATAGCATACTGAAAAGTTCTGTGGATGGAGAGTAAAACTTGAGAGAAACTTGGCAAAAAAAATATGGCACAGTTTGATTTTATAGAATGAAAATTACACAGAAAAGACAAAAAACATTTTAAGTGTGAATAGAACAGCTGTTCAGATCATCCTCCTGTAAAACACTGTTGGTCAAATATTTAAACTTGATGTCTGCATTAGAGAACATGGTGTGGGGTAAGGCTGTAAATCTTGTCTCATTTGTTTTAGCACATGTCAAGTAAAATGCCCTGTAACATGTTTCACAACTTACAAATCGGGAATATGACTTGGCTACAGCTCGAAAAAACATCCAGGGAAAAGATTTTTTTTTTTGGTGAGAACTGTACTAAGCTAAGAGAATGAGAAAAATAGTGAACTAGCCTACAGATGCAACAGATGGCCAATAGAGATGCTAACCTGTAACCTACTGTAAATGTAGCCTAAGCTAAAAAATTAAAGGACATGCAATGAACCAGAATATTTTAAGGCGATGTTCAGTCACAGTATGAATTATCCATCAATAATATTATTTGGATGTTTGGATGGATAAGTAATAATGTGACTAAACATGGCATTAAAATATTAGGTCATGACTCAGTTGTAAACTTAGACATTTCATTGTAAAAAATTCAACAGAGGATGAAACAGCAGAGAGAGATGAAGAGGCTGAAGGGACAGAGGCAGGAGGAGAGGATTTCAAAAATCCTGGCTACGGCCCTGCTCATGAGCCCTCCTCAAACCATTCCTCTGTGTTTACACTGCAGAACTTCATTTTCTCTTTTGTTAAGGAGGCACTTCAAGGTGTAGATATCGGGAAAGCAAGCTCCATGTGTTTCTGGTGAAATTACTGACTGAAATGTTTTAAAGTGAACCCTACTTTTAAGAGTGTTTTTGATCTGGTTATTGTTCCCTGATTCCAAGGTCCTGCCGTGTTTTAATTATCTATTTTTAGCTCATCAACTTCATTGCTTCTTCTACATATAGGGACTGGGGCAACAAAAGAATGGAAAAGCTGTGGAATGCGCCTATTTACTGTTACTGAGGAAGTCAATTTAGATTTAAGATGTGTGTGCATGTGCATGTGTGCGTGTGTAGAGTGAAAGGGGCGGAGGTGGAGGCTGTGGAACGTGACATTTGACATGTCTGTCTCTGTGTTTTTTTTTTTGTCGTCAATGCTCAGTGCATTTTCATATTTAACTGTCTGACTGTCTAACTAAAGACTTCTGATAAGTTTATTCCAGGTACTTAGTAAAATGTTTCCTCTCACCGTTGGGTTATCCAAACAGAGGAGCTCTGGTGAGACAATACCAGGTTGTAAATTCCCACACATTGAGTTTTTATTGGTCCGATTGCACATCGTAATTCAATAAACGAACTTGGCAGAATACGGCCTCTCTTGTCAGTGTAGTGAATGTATCCAAATGTCAATTTAAATCTCACTATCTCAGTGCAATTACACAAATTTTCTGTTGCGCACATTTGTTTCAGTTTGACTTTCCTTGACCTAATTTTCTTTAACTTTTTTTTGTGAAATACTGGATACGTTAACTCTCTGCATGCCTCAAACAATACATGGAACAATCTGAGGAGGAAAATTTTGTCTTAAACTGCTCACATCACATCACAACATGCTTCAGTAAATTACCATTTACTTCAGAGTCAGATTAAATAGATAATATATTTTAACATTAATCAACCAATAAATTATGATGTATTTTTTTGGAGTAAAACATGTCGCTTACAGATGTTTACAGATTAATGCATCAATAATTTAATATCAATGATAGAATGTTCTGAAATGGGCCATAAAGCATCAGGAGTACTTTTACTTTTGGTATTTGAGTATATTGTAATACTATTTCAGGAGCCTAAGTATAGTTTTGATTGTAATACTTGTAAGAGTATTTGTTTCCAACAATGGTGCCCCGTGTGAGGCCATCTTAAATTAGCTTTATTGCAATATGTATATGCAATAATCCAGACGGAATTCAAACGGAATAAACATTATTTTTGAACGCAGTGCAATGACATACAACCGTGAACATTGTGGATTTCAAAGTTTAGCAGCAAAACAGGAACATGTGGAACAGAATGTGTTAATGCTTTTTGACATACTCAAACATAACAAAGACAAAATATTGAATGTATTTATCAGTTTTTACCTCATCACCTTCATTTTTTTTTTTTTTACAAATATAGAGACCGTGACAACAAAAGAACTGAAATACTGTTGAATGCTCAAAAATGTTATTAATGTTCAGGAACAAGACCACACCACTATCTCTCACTGATACAATCACCAGTGCAGACTTGAGAGGTGTGGTTAACCCTTTTCTCTCCTGATGCAGGGGGTTGCACAGCAGCTCAGCAGTCGGCAGTTGAACCCTGGTCATCAGGAGTCCTTTTTGCACAGAGCATTTCAGTGCTCACTCCAACTGGTGCTCCAGTTTCTTCCTATCAGGCTTGATACTTCTTTCTCAATAATTCTTCTTCTCTATTACAGGAAGCAAAGGAGGTTGATGAAGCCACAATATGCTCATTGAGATGTGCACCCACCCCTGTAATCCTAGATGCACCTAGAGCTTTGTCATTCGATAAGACCGGCCTTTGCATCTTTTTTTGGTCTCGGCAAGAATTTAAACTGACCAGCCTCTGGGTGTCTACAGTGTTCACATACTATAAAGGAGGGTGAAAGTTATCCGGCAGCTCATTTTTGCCTGCTGTTTAGGGTTTCTGTCCACAGACAACTGGAAAAATATTCAAAACTGCTTCTGTGGTAGTTCCTGCTAATAAGAAGACGATCCTAATATAATGTTGATGAAGGTTCTCAGTCAACCAGGTCATGGTAGCTCTGAGTGCTGTATCGTAGGCAACTGGGCATGTTTTACTTTCCCAAAGACGTTTCATCAGATCCAACAACACAGACGTGCTAATGGCTGCTATTAAAGCAACCTGGGCTTCCATAACACGTCAGCAGTGCCACAGGCTGATCGCCTCCATGCCACACCGCAGTGATGCAGTAATTCATGTAAAAGGGGCCACAACCAAATACTGAGTGCATAAATCAAAATACTTTTCAGAAGGTCAACAACCTTTTTGTATTGGTCTTATAAATATTGTAATATTTTGAGATACTGGATTTTTGTTTTATGTGTAATAAATACAGAATATATAAAAGTTTCACTTTTTGAATAAAATTATGGAAACCTATTTACTTTTTTCATGATTATTTTATTATTATTTATTATTATTTAGATGCACCTGTAAAGAGGAATAGAAATGCTTTTTAAAAAATCCCACCCATAACCTGTTCAACATAATGAACAGTGTTGGATGTTGTTGTGACTATCGAAAGGTCACGACAACTAACTGGCTTGAGGAGCGTTCTTCAGTCATATCTATTTGGAAAAAAAAAAACAATGCCAAAGATGTTTATTTTATTTATTTTTGGGAGCTGTTGTCATGTATTGCAGCAGTTAAATATGTACAAAACAGTACTTTACCACTTATGAAGTCTAATATAAAAAAAAAACCCAAAACAAATAAGCAAGGTCAATATCCCACAAAGCTATACGCCAAATACTTTTTCTTTTAGATGAACACCAATTATACAATACCAGGAGGGTCAGTGAACACAAAGATCCTTGTGTGCTCTGGGACGACCTTGCTTTCTCCGACAGACACAACATCCATGTATGAAGCACATATTTTGTGTATAATTTTATTAGGGATTTGTATTCTCTGTGTCATCATTTTATCATAATTACTGTATTCATGTAATTTGGACAAAGCACCTGTTAACGTGACCCTATCTCTCCCTTGGATCGATAAAGTGGCCTATTTTGGTTAATAATGTAACAGTATGCTTGTGAAAGGAAAATGTATTAACTGAATAAATAAAAACTCACTCACACCCTTCTTTTGCCACATTTTATGTTTTGTTGTTGCCCATTATTTCAGTTGCCATTCTTCACAAAGTCCCTAAAACTGCAACACAGGCAATCAAGTCAAAATAGATGGACACGTGGACCGTTTTCTTAACAGCATGTTCACTCCAATCTAAACTCTAACTCTGTCGGGTATGCCAGTAAATAGTCTTGTTTGTGAACCTGCATTGGTACATACTCTGTGCTGGAAGGCTGTATAGCTGGTTTGTATTGATACTGTGTGAATAAAACTGCTGGCATAGAACGAATGTTCGCTACTTGTGTTGCTGTTCACACTGCAGTGGGCATGTTGGTGTAGTGATGAGTGTCGTTTTGGGAAATGTAAAAGTTTGATCGATGCAGTTGGTCATCAGTTTCTTGAAGACGTTTCATCCAAGAGGCTTCTTCAATTCTAACTAACTGGAGGGGAGCTGCAGGCTTTTAAACTCTGTGTGAAA